>OX243899.1:36730444-36751049 GCA_945859665.1 Anorthoa munda | reverse complement strand
CTAACCTAACCTAACCTAACCTAACCTAACCTAACCTAACCTAACCTAACCTAACCTAACCTAACCTAACCTAACCTAACCTAACCTAACCTAACCTAACCTAACCTAACCTAACCTAACCTAACCTAACCTAACCTAACCTAACCTAACCTAACCTAACCTAACCTAACCTAACCTAACCTAACCTAACCTAACCTAACCTAACCTAACCTAACCTAACCTAACCTAACCTAACCTAACCTAACCTAACCTAACCTAACCTAACCTAACCTAACCTAACCTAACCTAACCTAACCTAACCTAACCTAACCTAACCTAACCTAACCTAACCTAACCTAACCTAACCTAACCTAACCTAACCTAACCTAACCTAACCTAACCTAACCTAACCTAACCTAACCTAACCTAACCTAACCTAACCTAACCTAACCTAACCTAACCTAACCTAACCTAACCTAACCTAACCTAACCTAACCTAACCTAACCTAACCTAACCTAACCTAACCTAACCTAACCTAACCTAACCTAACCTAACCTAACCTAACCTAACCTAACCTAACCTAACCTAACCTAACCTAACCTAACCTAACCTAACCTAACCTAACCTAACCTAACCTAACCTAACCTAACCTAACCTAACCTAACCTAACCTAACCTAACCTAACCTAACCTAACCTAACCTAACCTAACCTAACCTAACCTAACCTAACCTAACCTAACCTAACCTAACCTAACCTAACCTAACCTAACCTAACCTAACCTAACCTAACCTAACCTAACCTAACCTAACCTAACCTAACCTAACCTAACCTAACCTAACCTAACCTAACCTAACCTAACCTAACCTAACCTAACCTAACCTAACCTAACCTAACCTAACCTAACCTAACCTAACCTAACCTAACCTAACCTAACCTAACCTAACCTAACCTAACCTAACCTAACCTAACCTAACCTAACCTAACCTAACCTAACCTAACCTAACCTAACCTAACCTAACCTAACCTAACCTAACCTAACCTAACCTAACCTAACCTAACCTAACCTAACCTAACCTAACCTAACCTAACCTAACCTAACCTAACCTAACCTAACCTAACCTAACCTAACCTAACCTAACCTAACCTAACCTAACCTAACCTAACCTAACCTAACCTAACCTAACCTAACCTAACCTAACCTAACCTAACCTAACCTAACCTAACCTAACCTAACCTAACCTAACCTAACCTAACCTAACCTAACCTAACCTAACCTAACCTAACCTAACCTAACCTAACCTAACCTAACCTAACCTAACCTAACCTAACCTAACCTAACCTAACCTAACCTAACCTAACCTAACCTAACCTAACCTAACCTAACCTAACCTAACCTAACCTAACCTAACCTAACCTAACCTAACCTAACCTAACCTAACCTAACCTAACCTAACCTAACCTAACCTAACCTAACCTAACCTAACCTAACCTAACCTAACCTAACCTAACCTAACCTAACCTAACCTAACCTAACCTAACCTAACCTAACCTAACCTAACCTAACCTAACCTAACCTAACCTAACCTAACCTAACCTAACCTAACCTAACCTAACCTAACCTAACCTAACCTAACCTAACCTAACCTAACCTAACCTAACCTAACCTAACCTAACCTAACCTAACCTAACCTAACCTAACCTAACCTAACCTAACCTAACCTAACCTAACCTAACCTAACCTAACCTAACCTAACCTAACCTAACCTAACCTAACCTAACCTAACCTAACCTAACCTAACCTAACCTAACCTAACCTAACCTAACCTAACCTAACCTAACCTAACCTAACCTAACCTAACCTAACCTAACCTAACCTAACCTAACCTAACCTAACCTAACCTAACCTAACCTAACCTAACCTAACCTAACCTAACCTAACCTAACCTAACCTAACCTAACCTAACCTAACCTAACCTAACCTAACCTAACCTAACCTAACCTAACCTAACCTAACCTAACCTAACCTAACCTAACCTAACCTAACCTAACCTAACCTAACCTAACCTAACCTAACCTAACCTAACCTAACCTAACCTAACCTAACCTAACCTAACCTAACCTAACCTAACCTAACCTAACCTAACCTAACCTAACCTAACCTAACCTAACCTAACCTAACCTAACCTAACCTAACCTAACCTAACCTAACCTAACCTAACCTAACCTAACCTAACCTAACCTAACCTAACCTAACCTAACCTAACCTAACCTAACCTAACCTAACCTAACCTAACCTAACCTAACCTAACCTAACCTAACCTAACCTAACCTAACCTAACCTAACCTAACCTAACCTAACCTAACCTAACCTAACCTAACCTAACCTAACCTAACCTAACCTAACCTAACCTAACCTAACCTAACCTAACCTAACCTAACCTAACCTAACCTAACCTAACCTAACCTAACCTAACCCAGTACCCCCCCAGCCCTCGCGGTGGTCGGATCGTTTTTAGAGTCGCTCCGCGCTAAAAAATTCAAAAAAGTGGTAACAAGTGGTCGGATTTCAATAAACTAAGTGTTGGTGTGTAGAGGAAAGTTGCCTCCACACCCCCAAGTGTTAACCCATATTCGGATTGCAGTGTTGTGTTGTGCGAAGCCTGAAAACACATAATTTTGAGGTTAAGTGTTAACAAACTTTAACGTTTGCTGTTTTTGCGGCGGAACGAAAGCGACGACATATTGTTTTTCTGCTGAAAAACGAAGCGGAAGGAGAGCACCTTGGTTCCGGACCACTCCGGAACCACCTCCGCCCAGGACTTCCGGAGAAAATCCGGAAAAACAAAAAACACGTGGTCTGAAAAAACCTCAACGGGACACGGCAGCTGCTTGAAAAATTACACGACCAAAGAGGCTCTAAAGGGAGGAACATTAGCGCAAGTAATAGAATTTTAAGTCAAATACTTTGCGAAATATAAGTGTATAAATATTCAAACTTTTGACATCCATAACTCCTGAACGGGAGGCAAATGCGAAAAACTTCAACTGCTATCTGTTGCGCGCTCCTTAGAAGAAGACATCCTGTGAAGCCCAGATTTTTATCTTGTATAGATTTAATGTAGTATAGAAATAAGTGTAAAAAGTATATAATTGTAAATTTTTATAGGTTAGAATTTAAATTTTAAAATTTTTAGATAATTCCCGTATAGTGCTCTATTTATACTTAATTTAGACATTTTTTCCAAATTTTTCCGATTTAAGGTTTCAAAGTTATTGATTTTTTAAGCGTTTTTTGGTTTTAAATAGAAATAAATAGGAATAAATACTTTTTGACCATAGAATCGGCTTTAGAGGGTGTATTTCAGGTGGATTAAGCCCAAAGTCGAGCCCTGTATCCTTTATTTTGGCTTAAATAGCTTTTTTCCGCCATTTTGGTTTTTATGGTTGCCGTGTAAATCCTGGAATATCTCCGGACCTATTGGGCGCAGAGAGACCGGATTTTCACCTTTCCCAGCGGCATACAAGCGGGAACATTTTTTGTAAATTTTCAGGAGTTTTCAGGACCTGAAAGTTTTCAGCCCTGAAACTATTTTTGGCGGATAGAGGAGGTGGAGCCAGGCACAGTACTTCGAGCCGCGTTTCTCTGTGGCAAACGGTTGCGGAGTTATAGCCTTCCAAAGTCGGGTTTTGACAGTTACCCCCACTTTTTGGGAAACTTTGGCCCGGCATAGCTCCGGAGCCGGGGGTCGCAGAGACTCGCCGTTTTCACAGTGGTGTTTGGGGAGACAACGTCTGTCCGATCCATTTGGTTTCAGGTGTTTTGGAGCTGAGAATTTTCAGGAGCCTGAAAACTGGTTTACGCGTCGGAGCGGGACGAGTCAAGCCGAATAAGTCCAAGCTCGGGTGCTCTGCGATTGCTGGGAGGAAAGTTATACCGGGTTGAAAATTGACTTTGACAGTTCTAGGACTGTCAAACCAATTTTCGGACTCGGATAACTCCCGAGTCGGGGGTCGTAGAGGGCTCGGGTTTTCTTTGGAGACGTCGGCTGGGTCCTCCCTACCCGATTAGCCTATTTTCAGCGGCTTTCAGGACCCAAGATTTTTCAGGCCTGAAACCTGCCCCGCGGGGTAGATCTCCTCGAGCCGATTCAGGGAAGCCCGAGCACGGTGGTATTCGGCCGGACGGTCCCGGAGAAAACCACCGGTAACCAGATTCCGGACGCTGACCTTGATCGGCAACCGGAATTTCAAACCGGGTTATTTCCGGAACCCTTTGGGATAGGGTGGCCGTGTTTGGGTTCATTGGATTGGGCTCGGTGGGCTCTATCTAGTGATAGCATCAGGGAGACTCTACGTAGAGCCACTCTACAAAAAATTTTTGAAAGCGGTTTTTACGACCAGCAATTGACGGTAAGGCCTGCGTGGAGCCCCCTGAGGACTGTTCAAGGTCTCCAGACCTCGATTAAGTCTTTTGCAGACGGTTTTTATACATATTTTATTATAGATTTAGGACTTCTTAGCGGTTTTGTTTCTATTGAACACCAGCTATTAATTTTAGTATATTTTATTTTATTTTCGTCCCTATTGACGTTATACTAAGTGACGCATACCTCCAACATGTTCGGCTTTAGAACGCCGTCAACCGCTAAAGACGGTGAAATGTCACCGTCGGGACCCGGGGCAGTCGCCCCTCTAAATGTAAGACGCAGCATAGGTGAGTGGGAAGCCACAAATACCAGCCCCACCAAAAATGACACATACACTATGGAAAGGACGTCGCAGGCTGGCCCTGCAAAAACTAAAACTAAACCTGCTTTGACGCAGGAGAGCAAAGGGACGACCGCGAATGCAGTGAGGAAGTCCGTTGAAAGATGCTCCCCGCCAAAGCCCAAATATGTAGACCGGACTGCGGAGGCTAAAGCCTGCTTAATGAAGACCAAGCTACAATTAAGTAGCTCTAGAAATACAAAGACGGAGATAAAAACTGCCATCTCCGAAGCGACTGAACGACTTTTCCAATTGGTTAAGGAGGCTGAGATGGAGGCAAAAGTGTCCAAGCAAAAGCTGCCCAAGGGGGGGCTAGTAAAGCCAGTAGAGGCAGATTCAAAACTGCCACCCTCAGGATCCATTCCTTGTGAAGTAAGCACAAGCGTGTTACTACACACGATAGAACAGCACACAAAACTCCTTGCAGAGAGCAACGAAAAAATGGAGGAGCTCAAGCAAAGAATGGACCGCCAGACGGAATTCTTGGAGAAGGGCACATACGCAAATGTGGCGGCAAACCGGGTCGTGAAGTCACTGCCAGGGCGCAGCACATTACACTCGATTGTGGTAACCTCCAAGGACGAGACCGAGTCGGGCGAAGAGGTCCTTAGCAAGGTGCGGAAAGCGGTAAATGCAACGGATGGCTGGATAAAAGTAGAAAAGGTGAGGAAAGCTAGGGATAGGAAAGTAATAATAGGACTGGAAACTGAGGAAGAAAGAAATAAAATTAAAACTCGACTTCAGGAGCAAGGAGTTGGCCTCACTGTCGAGGAAGTTAAAAACAAGGACCCGCTTCTGATCCTTAGATACGTCCTAGTGATGCACACTGACGAACAAATCCTAAGAGCGCTGAGAAATCAGAATAAGGGTGTTTTTGACGGCCTCGACAGTGGCGAAAACAGGATGGAGGTAAAGTACCGAAGGAGGACTCGAAACCCACATTGGGGTCACGTCATCGTTAGCGTATCGCCTACCATCTGGCGACGCGCTTTAGAAATCGAGACCATGCGCATTGAGTTCCAGCGCATTAGAGTCGAGGATCAAAGTCCGTTGGTCCAGTGTACGCGCTGTCTGGGCTTCGGGCACGGCAAGCGCTTCTGTAAGGAGCCTGCGGACCTCTGTGGCCACTGCGGCGGTCCGCACATGAGACCAGAGTGTCCGGACTGGCTCTCAGGTTCACCACCCGCTTGCCGGAACTGCACGAGAGCCAACATAAAACACGACACACAACACAGCGCGTTTAGCCTTGACTGCCCGGTAAGGAAAAAGTGGGATGACGTGGCCAGATCGGCGGTCGCGTATTGTTAAGGGCACCCCAATGTTTCCCTATGGAATATTGCAGGCTAACCTCCAGCGAAAAAAGCTAGCCACCAACGAGCTTCTGCTAGAGGCTACGAAACGCGGAACGGCGGTGGCGCTTTTACAGGAACCATACGTGGCGGGGGCCAAAGTGATGAAGAGTCACAGGGGCGTTCGAATCTTCCAGAACACTGGCATAGGAGATGGGACTGTAAAAGCAGCAATAGCTGTCTTTAACAGCGACCTCACAGTCAAACAGTACCCGCAACTCACCACTAATAACATCTGTGTGGTGGGAATCCTGACCAGTGCCTGGGAAATCACGCTTGTCTCTCTTTACTTTGAGCCAGATCAGCCCATCGAGCCCTATCTGGAACACCTAAAGAAGGTATGGCTCGTGGTTGGTTCCAGGAGACTGATCGTTGGAGGGGACGCCAATGCAAAAAGTCTTTGGTGGGGCAGCCCGACGGTCGACCACAGAGGTGAGGAATTGGTCGGGACTCTTGGAGAGCTGAACCTCAACATACTAAACCAAGGGGAAATCCCGACCTTCGACACTATCCGAGGAGGGAAGCGGTACAGCAGTCACGTGGACATCACCGCCTGTTCAAATGACATCTTGGACTTGGTAGACGACTGGAGGATCGACGAGGGACTTACGAGCTCGGACCACAATGGTATTACGTTCAAGATCCTATTGCAAAGATCGAAAGGTATAAAAATCGAGAGAACTACTAGGAAGTACAATACTAAGAAAGCAAATTGGTCCTATTTTCATGAGAAGCTAGGCCAATTCAAAATAGACTTTAAATTTACACCAGCTGAAATTCTTAAAATTAAAAGTACAGATCAGATCGACAAAATGACAGACAACCTTACGAATGCAATAGACGAAACATGTAAGCTAACAATACCTAGAAAAACAGTGAAAGAGCAACTTACCTTGCCGTGGTGGTCCGAGAGGCTCGCCGAGTTGAAGAGGAAGGTCGCTACCAAGAGGCGTAGGATCCGCTGTGCCGCCCCAGTCCGGAGGTCGAAGGTCGTAGCAGAGTACCTGGAACAAAAGGAAGAGTATGAGTTAGAGGCTACAAAAGCTCAGACCGAGAGCTGGAAAGAATTCTGTGGGAAGCAGGATAGGGAGGGGGTATGGGAGGGTATATATAGGGTTATAGGAAGGACACAGCGTAGGGAGGAGGACCTGCCATTAGAACGGGATGGTGTTGTGTTGGATGCAAAGGGTTCTGTTAGGTTTCTAGCGGAGACATTTTATCCGGAGGATCCCCTAGAATGCGACAACGCTCACCACCGATCCATCCGAATAAAAGCGGAATACGTGAACACTGGTGACCAAAGTGAACTCTGTGACCCACCGTTTACGTCGGCTGAGTTAAAAAATTCGGTAGAATCATTCAACCCGAAGAAGGCCCCGGGATCTGACGGCTTCACAGCGGACATCTGCTGCCACACCGTGAATAATGACCCGGAGACCTTCCTAAAGTTCCTCAACAAGTGCCTGGAGTGCCACTACTTCCCCATGTCCTGGAAAGAGGCAACAGTAGTGATTTTGAGAAAGCCTGGAAGAGAAAATTATCACACTCCGAAATCATACAGGCCTATAGGACTGTTGCCTATACTGGGCAAAATCTTCGAGAAGATGCTGGTGGCCCGCCTTAAATTCCATCTTTTGCCAAGGATGAGTACCCACCAGTACGGGTTCATGCCACAACGGAGTACCGAAGACTCCCTCTATGCTCTTATGCAACATATCCACAGGAAATTAGACCAAAAGAGGATAATAACACTGGTATCCCTAGACATAGAGGGAGCATTCGACAGTGCCTGGTGGCCTGCGATCAGAGTCCGGCTGGCAGAGGAGAAGTGTCCGGTGAATCTTAGGCGGGTCATAGACAGTTACCTCGAAAACAGGAGAGTATCAATAAGGTACGGTGGGGAGGTATTCGGCAAGGGCACGAGCAAGGGCTGCGTCCAGGGCTCAATAGGAGGCCCAATATTGTGGAACCTGGTCCTCGACCCCCTCCTTAAAGCACTGGAAAACGGGGGAATCTACATCCAGGCGTTTGCGGACGACGTACTGTTGGTTTTTGACGGGGAGACCGCGCAAGAGGTAGAGAAACGTGCCAATGCCGCTCTTGGTCATGTTCTGGCGTGGGGTGTCGAGAATAAGCTCAAGTTTGCTCCACACAAAACCACAGCAATGGTAATTACCAACAAGCTGAAATACGACACACCGCGCCTGAGCATGGGCGGGATCGACATTGGCATGTCAAAGGAAATCAAGCTTCTGGGCGTAACGATCGACCAGGGGCTGACGTTCAACACCCATGTCTCACTCGTCTGCAGAAGGGCCATAGCAATCTACAAGCGGTTGTGCAGAGCCGCAAGGGTCAGTTGGGGGCTCAACCCGGAGGTTATCCGTTTAATTTATGTGGCGACAGTGGAGCCCATCATACTTTACGCCGCCAGCGTCTGGGCACCAGCTGCCAAAAAGGTGGGAATAATCAAGAAACTCCGAACCGTCCAGCGTGGAATAACACAGAAAATGTGCAGGGCATATCGTACGGTCTCCCTCAACTCGGCCTTGGTGCTGACCGGAATGCTCCCACTCGATCTTCGAGTTCGGGAAGCGGCTGCACTCTACGAGGCCAGAAGGGGGGTGCCCCAGCCCATGCTGGGAGATAGGGAAGTGGAGCGCATGTTCCCGGCGCTGGAGGCACCGCATCCCGCGGAGCAAACAAGCTTGGAGTTCGGAAGCCTGGTAGACGAGGAACAATATAATAACCACAGCAACTTTGCTGTGAGGATCTTTACAGACGGCAGTAAAATTGAGGGCAAAGTTGGAGCGGCACTATCCTTATGGAATGACGCCGCCGAAATGAAAACCCTCAAGCTTGCGCTGCCGTCCTACTGCACCGTCTATCAGGCTGAACTCCTAGCTCTACAAAGAGCAGCGGGCGAGGCGCTTAAGCGCAGCGAATCCACGTTCGGCATCTACAGCGACTCTATGGCGGCTCTCCAATCGGTGACCAACGCACGTTCCCCCCATCCCCTGGCTGTGGAAACCAGGGATGCCTTGCGACGCTGTAAGCTCCAGAACAAGAGCGTCTCCTTGTTCTGGATAAAAGCCCACGCGGGGTTGGAGGGAAACGAGCGAGCCGACCAGCTTGCTAAAGAGGCCGCCCTGGGGTCGAAGAAGAGGCCGGACTACGATCTGTGCCCCATTTCATTCGTCAAGCGTAGAATCCGATTGGAGACGCTTGGCGAATGGAACGAGAGGTATAGAACGGGTGATACGGCTTCGGGCACAAAAATTTTCTTCCCGGACGCGGTGGCGGCGTATAGTATGGTGCGCAGGATGACGCAAACGAGTATAACCACACAAATCCTGACGGGGCACGGTGGGTTCTCTGCATACCTGAAACGCTTCAGGTGTAAAGAGAATCCATCGTGCGCCTGCGAGCCCGGTGTAGAAGAAACGGTTCCGCACATACTCTTTGAGTGCCCAATCACCGCGAGGAAGCGGTACGAGATAGAGCAGAAACTCGCCTTGGAAGTAGTCATTCACAACGTAACACAATTGATGACGAAAAATAAAATAGACTTGTTCTTAAACTATTGCAGTGAAATAGCATCATTAGTAATAAAAAGAAACAAAACCGCATAAGAAAATATGCTGTCATAATATAATGTAATATATTAAAGACTAGCATAGAGTAAAATAATGTATAATAAATTAAGGAAATAGGCATTAAATACAAAATGTAATAGAAATAAGTTATAATAAGTATAGATACAAGTAGGAAAACACGAATTGTTCCCCTGAACTATGTAAGATTCCAATTATTAATAAAGTTAATAAATAAGAATAGAGTAAAACTAGATATAAGAAATTGTAAAATTATAGACTAAATGTAAGAAGCTAGATATGTAAACAATTTAGAACTAGATATAAGAAGTTGTAAAATAGACATAATTATATTAAGTACGAATGTAAAGATAATGTTTAAATAAAAGTTACTTTCCCTGTTTTTTAATGAAATAAAGAAAGAATAGATAGATAAGCTAGATGATAGCTGGGAATCCCACCCATAACAGTCACAAATGAGGATGTATGAAAGAAAGACCAAGTATGAGGAATGAAAGTGCGAGAGGAATAGATGCGAGAACTGGAATGAAAGTATAGCTCAGAATAGACTCCGACACATTTGGAGGTAGAAGCATAAAAAAAAAAAAAAAAAAAAAAAAAAAAAAAAAAAAAAAAAAAAAAAAAAAAAAAAAAAAAAAAAAAAAAAAAAAAAAACAAACCTAACCTAACCTAACCTAACCTAACCTAACCTAACCTAACCTAACCTAACCTAACCTAACCTAACCTAACCTAACCTAACCTAACCTAACCTAACCTAACCTAACCTAACCTAACCTAACCTAACCTAACCTAACCTAACCTAACCTAACCTAACCTAACCTAACCTAACCTAACCTAACCTAACCTAACCTAACCTAACCTAACCTAACCTAACCTAACCTAACCTAACCTAACCTAACCTAACCTAACCTAACCTAACCTAACCTAACCTAACCTAACCTAACCTAACCTAACCTAACCTAACCTAACCTAACCTAACCTAACCTAACCTAACCTAACCTAACCTAACCTAACCTAACCTAACCTAACCTAACCTAACCTAACCTAACCTAACCTAACCTAACCTAACCTAACCTAACCTAACCTAACCTAACCTAACCTAACCTAACCTAACCTAACCTAACCTAACCTAACCTAACCTAACCTAACCTAACCTAACCTAACCTAACCTAACCTAACCTAACCTAACCTAACCTAACCTAACCTAACCTAACCTAACCTAACCTAACCTAACCTAACCTAACCTAACCTAACCTAACCTAACCTAACCTAACCTAACCTAACCTAACCTAACCTAACCTAACCTAACCTAACCTAACCTAACCTAACCTAACCTAACCTAACCTAACCTAACCTAACCTAACCTAACCTAACCTAACCTAACCTAACCTAACCTAACCTAACCTAACCTAACCTAACCTAACCTAACCTAACCTAACCTAACCTAACCTAACCTAACCTAACCTAACCTAACCTAACCTAACCTAACCTAACCTAACCTAACCTAACCTAACCTAACCTAACCTAACCTAACCTAACCTAACCTAACCTAACCTAACCTAACCTAACCTAACCTAACCTAACCTAACCTAACCTAACCTAACCTAACCTAACCTAACCTAACCTAACCTAACCTAACCTAACCTAACCTAACCTAACCTAACCTAACCTAACCTAACCTAACCTAACCTAACCTAACCTAACCTAACCTAACCTAACCTAACCTAACCTAACCTAACCTAACCTAACCTAACCTAACCTAACCTAACCTAACCTAACCTAACCTAACCTAACCTAACCTAACCTAACCTAACCTAACCTAACCTAACCTAACCTAACCTAACCTAACCTAACCTAACCTAACCTAACCTAACCTAACCTAACCTAACCTAACCTAACCTAACCTAACCTAACCTAACCTAACCTAACCTAACCTAACCTAACCTAACCTAACCTAACCTAACCTAACCTAACCTAACCTAACCTAACCTAACCTAACCTAACCTAACCTAACCTAACCTAACCTAACCTAACCTAACCTAACCTAACCTAACCTAACCTAACCTAACCTA
Organism: Anorthoa munda; assembly: GCA_945859665.1. NCBI lineage: Eukaryota > Metazoa > Arthropoda > Insecta > Lepidoptera > Noctuidae > Anorthoa > Anorthoa munda. The sequence continues at coordinate 36,739,266 of OX243899.1, read as the reverse complement.
ACCTAACCTAACCTAACCTAACCTAACCTAACCTAACCTAACCTAACCTAACCTAACCTAACCTAACCTAACCTAACCTAACCTAACCTAACCTAACCTAACCTAACCTAACCTAACCTAACCTAACCTAACCTAACCTAACCTAACCTAACCTAACCTAACCTAACCTAACCTAACCTAACCTAACCTAACCTAACCTAACCTAACCTAACCTAACCTAACCTAACCTAACCTAACCTAACCTAACCTAACCTAACCTAACCTAACCTAACCTAACCTAACCTAACCTAACCTAACCTAACCTAACCTAACCTAACCTAACCTAACCTAACCTAACCTAACCTAACCTAACCTAACCTAACCTAACCTAACCTAACCTAACCTAACCTAACCTAACCTAACCTAACCTAACCTAACCTAACCTAACCTAACCTAACCTAACCTAACCTAACCTAACCTAACCTAACCTAACCTAACCTAACCTAACCTAACCTAACCTAACCTAACCTAACCTAACCTAACCTAACCTAACCTAACCTAACCTAACCTAACCTAACCTAACCTAACCTAACCTAACCTAACCTAACCTAACCTAACCTAACCTAACCTAACCTAACCTAACCTAACCTAACCTAACCTAACCTAACCTAACCTAACCTAACCTAACCTAACCTAACCTAACCTAACCTAACCTAACCTAACCTAACCTAACCTAACCTAACCTAACCTAACCTAACCTAACCTAACCTAACCTAACCTAACCTAACCTAACCTAACCTAACCTAACCTAACCTAACCTAACCTAACCTAACCTAACCTAACCTAACCTAACCTAACCTAACCTAACCTAACCTAACCTAACCTAACCTAACCTAACCTAACCTAACCTAACCTAACCTAACCTAACCTAACCTAACCTAACCTAACCTAACCTAACCTAACCTAACCTAACCTAACCTAACCTAACCTAACCTAACCTAACCTAACCTAACCTAACCTAACCTAACCTAACCTAACCTAACCTAACCTAACCTAACCTAACCTAACCTAACCTAACCTAACCTAACCTAACCTAACCTAACCTAACCTAACCTAACCTAACCTAACCTAACCTAACCTAACCTAACCTAACCTAACCTAACCTAACCTAACCTAACCTAACCTAACCTAACCTAACCTAACCTAACCTAACCTAACCTAACCTAACCTAACCTAACCTAACCTAACCTAACCTAACCTAACCTAACCTAACCTAACCTAACCTAACCTAACCTAACCTAACCTAACCTAACCTAACCTAACCTAACCTAACCTAACCTAACCTAACCTAACCTAACCTAACCTAACCTAACCTAACCTAACCTAACCTAACCTAACCTAACCTAACCTAACCTAACCTAACCTAACCTAACCTAACCTAACCTAACCTAACCTAACCTAACCTAACCTAACCTAACCTAACCTAACCTAACCAGTTCCCCCGCAGCCCTCGCGGTGGTCGGATCGTTTTTAGAGTCGCTCCGCGCTAAAAAATTCCAAAAACCGGTAAAAAGTGCTCGGATTTTAATAAATTTAGTGTTGGTGTGTAGAGGAAAGTTGCCTCCATACCCCTAAGTGAAAACCACAAACCGGATTTCAGTGCTGTGCAGTGTAGCAACTGAAAACACCTATTTTAGAGGTTAAGTTTTAAAACATTTGAACATTTGACGAAATTGCGGCGGAACAAGAGCGACGACCATATGTTTTTATTTTAAAAACTATAGAAGAAAGACAACACCTACGCTCCAGACCACTCCGGGACCACCTCCACTCAGGATTTCCTGAGAAAATTAGGAAAAACTGAAAAACACGTGGTCTGAAAAACCTCAACCAGACGTGGCAGCCACCTGAAATTTTGCAGTACGCAAGAAGCACCAAAGAGAAGAAGGAATCTGCAAGTATTGGATTTTTAAATAAGATACTTTTTGTTTAAAAAATTAATGAAAATTGGATTTTTGCACATCTATATCTCCTGAAAAAGTGACATTTTTAAAAATTTTCAACTGCTATCTGTTGCGCGCTCGTTTGAAGAGGACATCCTGAAGAATCTAGATTTTTAGCTTGCCTAGATTTAATATAGCAATTAAAAAACTGTAAAAATAACATAAAATTAAGTTTCCATAGGTTAAAATTTTATTTTTTATATTTGAATTTTATGATCGTGTAGAGCTTCTCTTTACAGTAATTTAGACATTTTTTTCAAAATTTTTCAGTTAGCGGTTCTAAAGTTATTGATTTTTTAAGCATTTATTCAAATAAAATCAAAATAAATAGAAATAATTAGTTTTTGACAATAGGATTGACTTTAATATGTGTATAGGAGGTGGTTAAAGCCCAAAGTTGAGCCCAGTAGCTTGAAGATTGGCGGAAATAGCTTTTTTCAGCCATTTTGGTTTTTCTGGTTGCTCTGTAAATTCCCAAATATCTCCGAAGCTATTGGGCGCAGAGATCCCGGATTTCCACATTTCCCAGCGGCATACAAGCGGGAAAATTTTGTATATATTTTCAGGAGTTTTCAGGACCTGAAATTTTTCAGCCCTGAAACCATTCTTGGCGGATAGAGGAGGTGGAGCCAGGCACAGCACTTCAAACCGCGTTTCTCTGTGGCAAACGGTTGCGGAGTTATAGCCACCCAAAGTCGGCTTTTGACAGTTACCCCCACTTTTTGGGAAACTTTGGCCTGGCGTAGCTCCGGGTCTGGGGGTCGCAGAGACTCGCCGTTTTCACAGTGGTGTTTGGGGGGACAACCTCTGTCCGATCCACATTGTTTCAGGCGTTTTGGAGCTGAAAAGTTTCAGGAACCTGAAAACCAGTTTACGCGTCGGAGCGGGACGAGCCAAGCCGAACAAGTCCAAGCTCGGGTGCTCTGCGATCGCTGGGAGGGAAGTTATACCGGGTTGAAAATTGACTTTGACAGTTCTAGAACTGTCAAACCATTTTTCGGGCTCGGATAACTCCCGAGTCGGGGGTCGTAGAGGGCTCGGGTTTTCTTTGGGGACACCGGCTGGGTCCTCCCTACCCGATTAGCTCATTTTCAGCAGCTTTCAGGACCCAAGATTTTTCAGGCCTGAAACCTGCCCCGCGGGGTAGATCTCTTCGAGCCGATTCAGGAAAGCCCAAGCACTGTGGTATTCGGCCGGACGGTCCCGGAGAAAACCACCGGTAACCAGATTCCGGACGCTGACCTTGATCGGCAACCGGAATTTCAAACCGGGTTATCTCCGGAACCCTTTGGGATAGGGTGGCCGTGTTTGGGTTCATTGGATCGGGCTCGGCGGGCTCTATCCAGTGATAGCAACAGGGAGACTCTACGTAGAGCCGCTCTACAAAAAATTTTTGATACCGGTTTTTACGACCGGCATTGACTGTAAGGCCTATGTGGAGCCCCTGATGACTACCTGAGTTCTCCTAGCTTTGACTAGAGTCTAGTTAGAGACGGTTTTTCTTTTAAAAATACACCATAGTCTTAAGGATCTTTTACGGTTTTGTTCTTTTGAACACTAGACATTTTAATTTTATTTATACTTTATTAAATTACCTATCGTCCCTATTGACGACTCTATATTATATTTGACGCATACCTTCAACATGTTCGGCTTTAGAACGCCCTCAAAGACGAGCGACGGAGAAGAGTCGCCGTCAGGTCCTGGGCCTGCGGCCCCTCAAAACGTTAGACGCAGTATAGGGGAGTGGGAAGCCACAAAGACTGGCCCCACCGCAAATGACACCTTCAGTATAGAAAGGACGTCGCAGGCTGGCCCTGCGAAAATTAAAACTAAGGTTGCCTCGACTCAGGAGAGCAAAGTTATGACCGCGACCACGGTGAGGAGGTCGGTCGAAAGATCCCCACCACAAAAAGTCAAGTATGTGGATCGGACCACGGAGGCTAAGGCCTGCCTGACAAAGACAAAGCTGCACCTGAGCAGCTCCAGAAATACCAAGACAGAGATAAAGACCGCTATCTCCGAAGCCACAGAACGACTTTACCAATTGGTAAAGGAGACCGAAACGGAGCTTAAGGTTGCCAAGCAAAGACTGACTAAGCAAGGGCCGGTGGTGACAGACCAAATTCCAATGGCCGCGAAAACTTTCTCTCCTGAAGAAACAAGTAGACTTCTACTAAAGATGGAGCAACACACAAAACTCCTAGAAGAGAACAACAAAAAAATGGAGGAGCTCAGTGAGAAAATGGACCACCAGAAAGAATATTTAGAGAAGGGCACCTATGCGAGTGTGGCCGCAACTCGGGTCACAAAGTCACTGCCAGGGCGCAGTACATTGCACTCGGTTGTGGTCACCTCTAAGGATGATACCGAGACGGGCGACGAAGTCCTTACCAAAGTGAGGAAAGCGATAAACGCCAAAGATGAGTGGATCAGGGTAGAAAAAGTGAGGAAAGCTAGGGACAGAAAAGTAATAATTGGATTAGAAACAGAGGAAGAAAGGCGTAAAATTAAGACCCGACTCCAAGAAGAAGGTGTTGACCTGACAGTCGAGGAAGTCAAAAACAAGGACCCGCTTCTTGTTCTCAGAAACGTCCTTGTCGTGAATTCCGATGAAGACATTGTCGTGGCGTTGAGAAGCCTGAATAAGGGTGTTTTTGGCGGCCTCGGCAGTGGGGAAGACAGAGTGGAAGTAAAATACAGGAGGAGGACACGTAATCCTCATATGGGCCACGTCATCATCAGCGTCTCGCCCACTATCTGGCGACGGGCTCTAGAAATTGGTACCGTGCATATCAAACTTCAGCGAATAAGGATTGAGGATCAGAGTCCGTTGATCCAATGCACCCGCTGCCTAGGATTCGGGCACGGTAGGAGATTCTGCAAGGAGCCTGCGGACCTATGTGGCCACTGTGGTGGTCCACATGTGAGAGCAGAGTGCCCGGACTTGCTCTCGGGTGCACCACCCGCCTGCCGGAACTGCATGAAGTCGAGGATAGAGCACGACACGCAACACAATGCGTTTAGCCACGATTGCCCGGTACGGAAAAAATGGGATGACGTGGCCAGATCGACTGTAGCGTATTGTTAAGGGCACCCCAGTGGGACATGCCCCTTACGGGGTATTGCAGGCTAACCTCCAACGCAAGAGATTAGCCACCAACGAGCTTTTTATAGAGGCCGCGAAGCGTGGAACAGCGGTGGCCCTCTTGCAGGAACCGTACGTAGCCGGGGCCAAAGTAATGAAGAGTCACAGGGGCGTTAGGATCTTCCAGAACACTGGCATAGGAGATGGGACTGTTAAAGCTGCAATAGCCGTCTTTAACAACGACCTCGTAGTCAAACAGTACCCGAAACTCACCACTAATAACATCTCAGTGGTGGGAATTCTGACCAGTGCCTGGGAGATCACGCTTGTCTCAATTTACTTTGAGCCAGACCAGCCTATCGAGCCATACCTAGAACATCTAAGGCAAATATGGCTCGTCGTCGGTTCCAGAAACTTGATCGTTGGAGGGGACGCCAATGCAAAGAGCATATGGTGGGGTAGCCCGGTGGTCGATTCCAGAGGGGAAGAAATGGTTGGAACTCTCGGCGAGCTGAACCTTAACATCCTCAACCGAGGGGAAATTCCGACCTTCGACACAATCCGAGGAGGGAAGCGGTACAGCAGTCACGTGGATATTACCGCTTGCTCCAATGATATCTTGGACCTGATAGACGACTGGAGGGTCGACGAGGGACTCACGAGCTCGGACCACAACGGCATTATGTTTAAGATCCTCTTGCAAAAGTCTAAAGGCATCAAAATCGAGAGAACTACGAGGAAATTTAATACCAATAAAGCCAATTGGTCCAAATTTAATGAAAAGTTTAGCCAATTGAAAACGGTATATAAATTCACAGCAGCCGAAATAGACAATACTACAAACATAGAGCAACTTGACACACTAACATATAACCTGACAAAAGCAATTGACGAAGCATGCCAGAATGCAATACCATCTAAAAAAGTCAAAGAGGAGCTTACCTTGCCGTGGTGGTCCGAGAGACTCGCTGAGATGAAGAAGAGAGTCGCTACCAAGAAGCGTAGGATTCGCTGTGCCGCCCCAATTCGGAGGTCGAAGGTCGTCGAAGATTACCTGAAACAGAAAGAAGAGTATGAGATGGAAGTGGCCAAAGCTCAGACCGAGAGTTGGAAGGAATTCTGTGGGAAGCAGGATAGGGAGGGGGTCTGGGAAGGGATATACAGGGTTATAGGCAGGACACAGCGTAGGGAGGAGGATCTGCCGCTGGAACGAGATGGTGAGGTATTGGACGCGAGAGGCTCCGTGAAGCTCCTAGCGGAAACGTTTTATCCGGAAGACCTCTCGGAATGCGACAATGCTTACCACCGATCCGTTCGAACTAAAGCCGAACGCGTGAACTGGGGCGAACAAAATGATTTTTGCGACCCACCGTTCACAATGGCGGAACTTAAGAACTCGGTGGAGTCCTTCAATCCGAAGAAGGCACCGGGTTCCGATGGCTTTACAGCCGATATCTGTTGCCGTGCCGTGGATAGCGACCCGGAAACATTTTTAAGGTTCCTAAATAAGTGCCTAGAATACCATCACTTCCCTACGTCCTGGAAAGAGGCAACGGTAGTGATACTGAGGAAGCCCGGAAAAGACAGCTACTCCACTCCCAAAGCATATAGGCCGATTGGGCTATTGCCTATATTAGGGAAAATTTTCGAAAAGATGCTGGTGGCTCGCCTTAAGTTTCATCTATTACCGAGGATGAGCACCCGCCAGTACGGATTCATGCCACAGAGGAGCACGGAGGACTCCCTCTATGCTCTCATGCAGCACGTTCACAAAAAGCTAGCGCAAAAAAGGATAGTCACGCTTGTATCCTTAGACATAGAGGGAGCATTCGATAGTGCTTGGTGGCCAATGATTAGAGTCCGGCTGGCGGAGGAGAAATGTCCAATCAACCTCAGGCGGGTCATAGACAGCTACCTCAGTGACCGGAAAGTCTCAATCAGGTACGGTGGGGAAGTTTATAGCAAGGGGACAAGCAAGGGCTGTGTCCAGGGCTCAATAGGGGGACCCATATTATGGAACTTAGTCCTAGACCCTCTCCTAAAAGCTTTGGAAGATAGGGGGAACTACATTCAGGCGTTTGCGGATGATGTCCTCCTGGTTTTTGACGGTGAGACCGCACTGGAGGTGGAAGAACGTGCCAGTGCCGCTCTCAGTCATGTTCTGGCGTGGGGTGTCGAGAATAAACTTAAATTTGCTCCGCACAAGACTACTGCTATGGTGATTACCAGAAAACTTAAGTACGACACACCGCGCCTGAGTATGGGGGGGATCGACATTGGCATGTCCAAAGAAATGAAGCTTCTGGGAGTGACGATAGATGAGAAGTTAACATTTAACACACACGTCTCACTCGTCTGCAGGAGGGCAATTGGGATCTACAAGCAGTTGTGCAGAGCCGCAAAGGTCAGTTGGGGGCTTCACCCAGAGGTTGTTCGTGTGCTGTACGTAGCGGCTATAGAGCCCATAATACTTTACGCCGCCAGCGTTTGGGCACCGGCTGCCAAGAAAATGGGAGTAATAAAACAACTTCGGACCGTTCAGCGTGGCATTGCCCAAAAAATGTGCAAGGCATATCGGACGGTCTCCCTGCATTCGGCCCTGTTGCTGACAGGAATGCTCCCGCTTGACCTTCGCGTCCGGGAGGCGGCTTTGCTCTATGAAGCAAGGAGGGGAATGCCCCAGCCTATATTGGGGGACAGGGAAGTGGAGCGGATGTTCCCAGTGCTGGAGGCACCGCACCCCGCGGAGCAAATGAGCCTTGAGTTTGGAAGCCTGGTAGACGAGGAACAATATATCGACCACAGCAATTTTGCTGTGCGTATCTTCACCGACGGCAGCAAGATTGAGGGCAGGGTTGGTGCGGCGCTGTCTTTATGGAGTGGCGCCGCCGAAACGAAAGCCCTCAAGCTTGCTCTGCCGTCCTACTGCACCGTCTATCAGGCTGAACTCCTGGCTCTGCAAAGAGCTGCGGGTGAAGCGCTCAAGCGCAACGAAACCACGTTCGGCATCTTCAGCGACTCTATGGCGGCCCTCCAATCGGTGACCAATACACGTTCCCGCCACCCCTTGGCAGTGGAAACCAGGGACGCCTTACGACGCTGTAAGCTCCAGAACAAGAGCGTCTCCTTGTTTTGGATTAAAGCCCACGCAGGGTTGGAGGGAAACGAGCGGGCCGACCAGCTTGCGAAGGAGGCCGCCCTGGGGTTGAAGAAGAAGCCGGACTACGATCTGTGCCCCGTCTCATTCGTCAAGCGAAGAATCCGGTTGGAAACGCTTGGCGAATGGAACGAGAGGTATCGATTGGGTGACACGGCTTCAAGTACAAAAATTTTCTTCCCGGACGCGGTGGCAGCGTACAACGTGGTGCGCAGGATAACTCATACGAGCACAACCACGCAAATTTTGACGGGGCACGGTGGGTTCTCTGCATACTTGAAACGCTTTAAGTGTAAGGAGAATCCATCGTGCGCCTGCGAACCTGGTGTCGAGGAGTCGGTTCTGCACATACTGTTTGAATGCCCAATCACCGCAAAAATACGGTACGAGACGGAGCAGAAGCTCTCCGTGGAGTTGATTGCACAGAATGCATCAAATCTGATGATAGGTAAGAAAAGAGATGCGTTTTTAAATTATTGTAGAGAAATAGGTTCCATGGTGATCAAAAGAAATAAAACCGTATAAGAAAATATGCTACTATAATATAGTATGTTATATTAGAGACTAGCATAATATAAAACTGTATTATAAGTTA